>JAFJYJ010000078.1:0-7500 GCA_019022615.1 Acacia melanoxylon
GAGAGAGACTTTACATGCGCTTTGTGCTTATGTTACTGTCCATGTTATTGATCATACATGTCTAGCTGTTTGCTTTGTGATGTATTGAAATGAATATACAGTATACGTATGTTTTATTTGAGCATAAGGTTAAGTTACACGAGATCCATATGTGGAATGGATCTCACTTTGTGATCGGGAGTGCGGAGGACCGATGTTTGGCGATCGAGCAAGCAGGCGGAGTAGGCCAAGACGTGTCTACATTACTTATCGTTTTCTTTAGTTTCCTTAACTTTTGAGAATTACGGATAGTGACACTCGATACATTTACACTATGGTCCATATTTTGAATATAATGTAAATGCCTCGCTCAATGCTCTACTCTGATTACTCTGCTTGAAATATTTGGAAACGTTTTTAAAAAAAAATTCCGCCGTTTTCAAATGGGATGTTACACCTTAACGGAAATCGGTTTCTCCACTAATAAGCCAAAATATTTTAGAAAGACTAAACGAGGTCTTAGTCTAATTTGAATTTAGAATTCGAATTTTGATTTTATAATTGAAATTTGAATTTTAAATTCAATAGATGGAGATTATAAAGATAGTTTTGAATTATCTTAATGTGTGTGTGAGTGTGTGTGTGTGTGTGTGTAAATCTCCAATAAAGATTGGACAAATAAATTATTAAAGATATGAATGTAATCCATTATCTTAACTTATTAATTCAAGAAATAATAAAAGATATGGATGAGATTTATTATCTTGAATTTTAATTCAAGAAATAATTCAAGATAAGGATTTAATCCATTTTCTTAATTAGTTGAATAATACAATTAATTGGCCTTTAATCTTGAACCTAATTAGGGGTGTTGGCCAGAATTAACAAGAAACTTTTGCTCTTACAAAATTCAGCCAACATAAGAAACCCTAAAATGTTGGCCAAAATTGAATAGCCTTCTTGAGCCATTGGAGATTTTCACCAAGCACCAAAAGAAGCAGAAGCGCCATCCAAAGGTAGTCAAACCAAGTTTCATCTTATCCTAAACCTAATCTCAAGAAACCTAATCTTCTTGAAAAAACCAAGAACCTTGACTCCTCAACCTTCTTTGTCAACTAGCAAGCATCCAGAGGAAAGAGAGTAATCAAAGAGAGGAGTTCTCAAGGAAATGCAGGAGATATCCGTGTTGATCAACATTAGAGGATGTCATACATTTGAGGTCTTAGTGATCTAAGGTAATCCTAAAACCCCTCATGTATTTTAATGAGTAAATTAGAAAAGAAACCCAAGTATTTACTATCGTTTAATTTGAGAAAACTCATGAGAACTAGGTTAAAGAGTTACGAGGTCCATAATGCTCATAAAGTTCAAAAACATAATTCAAATCATTACTCATGAGTACCGCAAAGTTATGGGTTCTCATGAGCACTGTGTAGAGTCGAGGGTTTTCATAATGGTTAATTATTTATGATCTTCGGTCTCATGAGCGCCCATAAGAGTTACGGGATACTATATGTAATTATGGGTTAAAACTCATAAGTACCGTAAAGTTACGGGTGTCATGAGCGCGTAAAGAGTCACAACTCTTGTGTTTATGATATTTAGTTCATGAGCACCCGTAAAAGAGTTATGGGTTCTCATATATTAACTTATTTAAGTAACTCATGAGTGCCAAAAGAGTTACGGGTTCTCATGAGTACCATAAAGAGTTATAGTTATAAATTCTAGTTTCCATGCAAATAGTGAAGAACAAAAAATTTTGTTTTTCCACCTCATGAGTTTGCGCTTGAACGTTGGCGGCACCAAAATTTAACCAACACAACGATCCTTTGCATTTAATTTCCCTTTTCTATTGTTTATGGATTGTCTCTTTTGTTTGGATTGTGTCCTTCTCTTGACTATGAACTAAATTCCATTGCCTGAGCGAGATAGATTCTTAAGTTGTAACATGAACCCAAATTGCTAGTTTTAATTCAATACATTCAGTTTGTATAATTGTGAGTATAATATTGGTCTAGTCGATTAATTGACATGTGCAGGCGAGAGTAAAGAATTGATCAACAGAAGCTTCTTTGGAAGAAGAAGAGGAGTTAAGGTTAGATCTTTGTTAAGCGGTGTGTGCTAGGCGAACTGTACAGACTTGATATAAATTGTAAGCTACAAGATTGGGTTTACCTACACTTTATGTGTCATCTAGGATTAAACGCGTTAAGCTTGAAAATCGCCGTAGGAATATTGGAGAAGTAGAGTAAGGGATGTACTTATAGGATTACGGCTTTCTGTATCTCAATTAATAGTGGGTTAGCTGAATAACATTGTGATAGGTGGTTTGTTGTAACATAGCAAAAGTTGTGCGGTAGATTCTGTAGCAATGTGATGGTGCAATATAGGGGATTAATGCAACTTATGATGAAATCGAGCTGCCTATTTTAGATTGATTTTCTCAACCGTATTCTCGATTATTTACTTTGTTTTGTTTATTAGTAGCAGAGCCAAACAACCATCACAATTATTACTATCACGCAACTTTAAATCGATTACTAAGTACATAATCAAAGTTACGGTCTCTTTGGGATGATACTCTGCTCATTCTTTATTACTTGTTATTGGTTCATTTGCCATAAGGGGATTTTGACCAACAAAAACCAAGGTCATGGCGCTATTCTTGAAGGGTTAAGAAGGCAACAAGGCACCATTCTTGAAGGGCTCAAAAGGTAAAGGCGTGATTCTTGAAGAGTTCAAGAAAGAAGACGATGCAGTTTTGCACTTATGTGCCTCCAATGCAAGAAAGGTAAGATTCAATCTTGTTCATCCAATCTATCACCTAACCTCCAAGACACCGATCATCGTCTTGAGAAAGAAAAACTAGAGGCAGATCCTCTGCCTTGCCATTGCCTAGCAAGCATCAAGGAGAAGGAAGAGACAAGGAGAAGGAGTTCTCGTTCAATCGGGGAAATATGGAAATTGTAGATCAATGTTAGAGGGCGTCATAGACTTTGAAGTCTTCAGAGTGATCTAAGGTAATCTTAATCCATATACGTGTTTTAACAAGTATATCATAAACATAACTCATGAGCAATTTTATGATCATAACTCAAATAATAATAGTAACTCCATGGCCTAAGGAATTAGAGTTATAAATCATGAGCACGATAAAGAGTTACAAGTTCTAATGAGTACAGTAAAGAGTTATGGTATAACTCATAAGTATCATAAAGAGTTAGGATATAACTCATAAGTACCATAAAAGGAGTTACGGGTTCCTCAATCATAAACAAAACCGGCTTCCAAGTCATGATTTATGGGCACCATAAAGAGTTACGAGTTCTCCTTAGTACCATAAAAAATTACGGGTTCTCGTGAGTACCGTAAAGAGTTGATTATAACTCATGAGAATTAATTTTATTAGTCATGGCTTTTAATAATAATCTAATTTCCGCTATGATTAAGGAAAAACAAAATTTTATTTTTCTACCTCGGGAGCAATTGCTTGAACATCGAGATAACACCCAAAATTAACCAACACAACATTCCTTTTTTATCATTCCCATTTGGTCTTTTCGGAGGATCCTTCCCAAAAAAAAACAAAAGCAGCGCAATTGGTGGGATCCGTACACGCGGCGGAAGATTCTCATCCATTAAAACTTACGAATCCCATTGAGGATCCATCAATGGCGTTTAAATCAAGGTTCGTTGCAGCCGTACCTATCGAACTCGTAAGCGTTTCGTTCAATTCGTTCTTGTGTGTGTCTCGAACGTCATGCGCCTCGGACGTCATCGTCTCCAAGCGTGGTGCCATCTTGTTTGATCAAACAGGAGCAGACTTTACAAGTCCACTCCTTCCTCGTATCCCACGAACAGCCTCCAACACCAACGGCGGCGTGCTAGCACCTTCGGTATTTTCCACGTCTCTCTCTTTTCTCTCTAGGGTTTCTCGCGGCTTTTTTTTATACGTCTTGCAAAATGTCCCGTAGGTTTCAAAACCCAATAGGCGTATTATATTCAAAATTAATCCTTATTAATCTTGAAATTTGAATTTGGATTAAATAATATATTAATTAAATCTATCAAATAGATCTAATCTAATATTTATTTAATGCGAATTAAAAAGCACTTCGATTTAATTTATCTCTATAAATTAAATCGAGATATGATATCTATCTATTTAATTAAATTTGAGATACTATATCTCAATTCAAATTAAATTAGATATATGATATCTATATTAGAAAATAAATGCGAGATACAATATCTCAATTTGTTTTAGATATTTAATTTATCAAATAAATTAAATACAAAACAAATATTATATAATAATATTATAATCTCTATTAAATAATATTATTATATTATTTTTTAATTTTTATATATATATATATATCCATCCTAGATTAAAAAGCAGTATTCATTAAATCTTAGACATATCTAGATTGATAGATCTGAACCCTTTGCTCGTGTTGGGTTATTCTTGTGTGAGACCTGTAGGCCCACATGAGATTGGCAACGGGCCATCTTTGTATCAGCCCTGAGTGCGCAGCGGCCTCTAGCAAGACATTGCAACTACCCAATTCATATGAGGATCGATGATACGATACAACCTATCGTTACAACCATGTCACGTCCCTTTTGTCACGCGATAATTTGGTCAAGAATGGGCATGGATAATGTCAACTTCTGTTCTTGACCATTACTTTCTCGATTCTTGAGTAGTCTAATAATTAAAATGAAACTCATTTCCATCGTAGTAGTCATACATTTCTCGAGACTCGCTCGTCGAGGGGGCCGGTATTATCTCTCTACAAATGTGAGGGACAAATTTCATCTTGACCATTCACATTCCTCTGTGAGAACCACTTGATCCGATCAATAGTTTATCGTCCACCGGTCAAAGGTGACTTTTGACTAGGTCAAAGAGCAGCGACTCATCATGAAGGAATCCATGATGATCTCGGGTCAAAGGAGCATTGTGACGCGGTTATACATGAGAAAAGCTTATGACTTAATCCGTACGGCTTTCTCGCGAGTGGGTCGGTCCCGGCCACCTGTACTCTTACAAGTGCCTATGACTTTGATTTGTATCTCATTACCTCATAAAGTCATTTGGTCTTATTTCATCTTGGCTCCTGCGAAGTTGACCGACCAAGGACATTTAGGATAATCTATAAGATATATCCAAGGATACAATTATCACTATAAACATGCATATGAAATGATAACTAGATGGAGAATACTTTAAATGACATAAACGTTTAAAGTACAATGACTTGCCCTTAGGGCATAATTTCCAACACCAATGACATTGTTTAAGAACGGGGAAAGAATATAATGTTAAAACCTTAAAGTTTTCAAATAATTTTGCAGATGAATATAACATGAATTCTCCTTTTATAAGGGATATCCTCTCATATCCTTCATGATGTTCATTTCTTACGCCATGTTCATTATACGCTTTATCTTCTTACGTTCGATTTCGGTAGACCCTTTGAAAAAGAAGGAATCTCGGGAAGATCATAATTTGAATGACTTTTTTTTCCTTATCAATAGATTCGGCCTCCTAACATAACACCATTGTTTTGGATGGTACTCCTATCATCTAGGGACTTCGTGTAAAAGGTATAAACATTGATCACATATGAATTCCAAGTTATGACATCAACCTCCAGGACCACGTCCTAACCATTTTATTGTATCATAAACACATTCCTCTCCTCAGCCTTTTATTTGAACAAATTTGCAAACGTTACGTATGCTCTCTAATTAACCTTTGTTCGATCATTCAACTATTTTCCTTTCTTAAAGTTTCTTTTTGTGCATTTATGATGTCTTGAATTTCATCAACATTATTCAAGATGTATAAGTGGATTTGTAGCAATTTATCAAAGTCCACTCTTCCGAGCCTTACCTACCCCCTTCTTCATAATAACGTTTAAAAGGCCCAATATGTCTTACTTTGGCCAACTAATTTTAACAAAATTTTATGGCTTTTTTAAATATATTTACGAACAATAGATGCTTCATGCCGAGTTTGCATTCTTCACATAACCTTTTAGGAATTTCATAATGCTTTCAATTGGGTACATCCATCGTAAATGGATAAGGCCACACAACTTTTTCTCTCTCACTAGATGAACAATTAGATGTACCATGATGTCAAAAAATGTATGAAGAAAAAACCTTCTCAAGGCAGGACAAGATAAGATATCCTTCATTTTTTAATTCATCCAATCTTTCAATCTCAATAACTTTACTACATATAACATTGAAGAAGAACAAATTCTAGTCAAAATGTGTTGAAGATCATTGATAGAGAATTGCCGAGTTCCAAAATAACCAAGTTCAATATAAATTTGCGGTATAATGTAACATGGGTACGTTTAATTCACGGTGGGTATAAAACAAAAGCATTGGTAGCAATAGTAACATAATTGGGGAGAGTTTTTTCAATTCAATGAAAATTAAAAAGCGAGGAAACAAATAATGTAAAAATGAGATATGATTAAAATAACGATCCAACCAAATTTTGAATTCCTGACTTTCCATCATCAAATGAGCCAGAGAGAGAATAATAGGAACTCATGATTGATTATATGAACAAAGAAATCTCTACATTTGTCCATAAACTCCCTCAATTGGACAATCATCGAGAATTTGTTGAGCATGGCGTGTCAGCACGTACAATCGCCTGATACACTTCCCAACTGACGGTCTAAACTATGTCCTTGGGATTTAATCTAGGTATTAAATCTAATACCCAATCCCTAAGCAAAAATTTGAATCCGTTAAACAAAACAGAGACAAGTTCATTACTGATTTAAGCCACGAGTCCTCACGGATATTTGTGTGAAGAAGAAATGAAGAAGTTCATCATGAACAAGAAGAACATGAAAAACAAGCGAGAGAACATGAAAACTTATGTATTCAATCTAAAAATACGTAAAAATGTAATGTCAATATGTTTTTAACCACCATCACTTTAGTAAAAACCTAATTTGAAAATAGGCAGGGCTCCACAAGTCTAGCCCAAAACGAGAAATAAAAACAAATGGTCCTTAATTACAAAATTTGGGACCAATAAAAATCTAGAAAAGCGTGTCGACTTTGGCTTCAATTTCAACCACCTTCTTGTCGAACTTGCCTTTCAAGTCTTCATATCAATTGTAGCCCTCAACATAAATCTAAAAATAAGACAAGAATAAATTGGATATCCTGTTCAAGAGTTATGGTGAAAATAGTGAAGCGTAAATGCGGAATGTTGTGATTAAAATGAATTCAATCTAATAAAAGACCAAATAAGCAAAAAAAAAACTCATTATTTATTAACGAAAGCGGTCCTAAATTTATTAACCAAGAAGATACAAATAATTTTATGAAATATTCAATTATCAATCATATTCGACAATGCCTCAAATAGCTGCGGAGTAGTTGTGGGATGATACTCTACTCACGCTCTTTATTACTCCATAAGGGAATTAGGCCGACGTCTTGCTATAAGGATTCATGCCATTCATGCTAAGGCCAAGC